>BPLR01002552.1:0-35875 GCA_021605095.1 Caerostris extrusa
GATATCTTCATGTACTATCGATTGAAAATCAATAAATTAATGCAAAATTATTTAAATATAAGTTTTTAAATAGGATACAAATGATTAATAGTTAAAATATATATGCCAACAAATTATAAGCCACAACATTCCAACTAATTATATTTGTAAAATGAATTCATCAATTATGAAATATACAATGCATTTCAAGATTCCAAAATTTGATTGAAGATTCAATCTATCTAAACAATGAGCGTATTACTAGATTGCATTAGATGTAATAGAAGCTTGCATTTCAATATTTCAATTAAAACATTCATTTCTATTAATTCCATATTATTTTAAACTCATTGAACAAGAATACATATGGCAAAATTCAGATATAACGTTTTGTTATTACATCAGTCGATTTCATGTTCCATAATTATATATACCACGAATACTCCAGAGTGGACAGAACATGGTCTTTTAGAAAGACTTTTTGATCTGCATTGCGTGTCGTATGAGAGAAAACTCCAAATGATCTCATCAGGAAGCCCTGACTATTAATGATGTTTACATATACTGTCGCAACGAATTCTAACCTGACTTTCTTCGCTCTTTTTTCCAATTCCTTCTATCAGCTCACACTCTCTCTAAATATATCTTGTTCAAAATTTCAGTACTTAATAAAATACTTTTTTTATTCATCCACTCAAATTCAAATACATTTTTTGAACTTGTAGTGGATGATACTGGAAGTTAATACAGTTTTTCAAATATTAATTCAATAATTAAATTTAATTAATTAATTAAAATTTTTTTTTAGATTTAAGTTGCATATATCTACCAATAGATGGCGCCAGATAAACTTAAAAAAAATGAATGAAAATTATTTATAAAGGACTTTCTGCAATAGAGTGGAAAAAAAAAAGGCGGAGTTGACTTAAAATTTATTTATATTACTTGTTTCATTACACCTGATTAAAATCAGATATTGTCTTATATAAATGAATCTTTTTTTTTTTATATTTTTAATCAGTTTTAATGTACCGGGACAAATATTTATATTAAATAAAATATTTCACAATTCTGCCAAACTAAAATTTCCGCTGAAGGACATTTTTTGTATTTTACTTATTTTTTATTTATCGAGTTTTTTAAGCGAAAATATTTTTACATGAATCCTTAATAAAAGAAAATGGATGTTAAAATCGCTTCAGGCCAAATAGATTTTAAAAAGAAGCAGCAGCTTCTTATTAAAATTGCTTTCTTCTTCATGCAGAATAACAGTTGCCGTTGCAGATTTTATTTTAATCTTTATTCTAAAACTTTTGTAATAAGGTAAAGATTCTCTTTTTTTAATAATAGAGAAATATTTCAGATAGTTATAAAGTGAAAATGATATATTAAAACTTATGGACTTGTCCATAAATATTATACATGTTTTTATACATGTATAAAGTTAATGTATTACTTTTCTCACTATTTCTTTATTCGGATAACACGATAGTTTTTATGAATTTTGTGCAAGTTGACAATCTTGGCGCGGGGATTGGCGAATATAAGTAGAGTTCAACAAAGATCTTCGTGATGAAGATAAATCTACCGAAGGATTTCATATAAAATTGTCCGACATTAGTAAATAACATTGAGATTCATACAATATACAGCTTCTATACATTAAACAGTTTCTAACAAGGGATTGGATAGGGTAGATTATTGTCTTCTGGATCAATGGTAACCGTCCAACGACTGCTTGTAGCATGATAGGAAAAACAGAAAACTTCTGCTAGTCAATCTGAATATCGATGGGAGATCTCGTATATGCCGACTCAATCATATCGTATAACTTCGTCTTTGAATACAGTGACTGCAAAGTAAGCTACTAATGGATTGGCACCTCCGTTCTCTTACAGCGAAAGTTATCACTGGCCACGAGTTGGATACGAATGAAGCTTATTAGCATTTCTTCTTCATAGGCGTAACAGCCCCATGGTGGGCTAAGGCCATCTGCTTATTGCCAGATTCCGAATCAGGAGATATTTTCTTTTTTTACGGAGTAGGTTGTCAGCCCTTATCCCATCGCTCTACAATCATATTAGTTCGGAACTAAAGGGAATTTCGAACCACTACAAACATCTATGGCACCGACGGTACTCGAATCCGAAATCTGCATCACAGAGCCCTAATCAGGCCCTTATTAGCATTTAGTGGTGGAATATATATTGATTCTAGACCATTATTTAATCACCGTTACAGTCTTATGCTATTGGTGGTGTTACTAATCTTCCTGGTGCAGGAAAACCACACCAGGTTCAGAAGACCCGTCGCAGGCGACTTGGCCATTGCAATGGGCAGCTTCACTTTAGGGAGGAACCACGAGGGCTGAAAACTGACTAAACCTCAAGACAATGGAGTTTTACGTTAATTTAATAATAAATCATTCATTAGTCAAACAATGCATTCTAAAAATTATGCATTTTTTATGACATCTAATCAAAAAGAATTTTTTTTATCTATATTTAAGTAAAACTATAATCTAATATATTATATGTGAAATTCCTAGTTTTTAATTTTCCTAATCTTGTTAAATATTTGCATAAATGTTGCATACAAAAATAATTTCACACAGTCTACTTTTCCACATAAGTTAACTTCCTTAACTTGTACTTAAAAAAAAAATAATCAAAAACGCAGACTTCTTAAAACACAAAATAATGTCCATATGTATTTCCGAACAAAATTCTCAAATCCCCATTTGTGTAGTTACATGTCTTTCAAAACAAACTGCTTGAAATTCAGTAATAAAGTTCGATAATTCGAGTCAATGTATCGAAAATGTATATTTAGGAATGCTTTTAAAGATGGAATTGTCTAGACAACTTTGTCTAAATTTTCTTCGATTGCATAAAAATAAGTAGCAAGGTACGTGAAAATAGGACGCTGCAGGCCACAGACAGTTTTATATTGGCACATCACTCTCAACTTTATAAATCTATTATTTCCTAGCTTGAAGAGCATTATTTTGAATTTCACCTTTTATTGATTTTAAAGGGATTCGAATGGAAGTAATAGGGATGTTTAAAGTAAATAAGTATAAATTGAAGTAACATGCGATACAATTTATATTTCGAACAATTGATAAACGTATAAAATATTGGGAGGAAAAACCAATCCCTATTCTTCAGAACTGTAAAGGTATACAGAAAATCTATGAATAATTTTATGTTTGCATAAAATCATAAAAAAAAATATAAGTAAAGAAGAAATATTTTGTTTCTTCGATTTAAGAACTGAATTTTATGTTTATTTATAAGCTTTACGAGTGCTTGTTCCAGAACATAAAAATGTTCCATAAAAATAGGGATCGTTTAGAAAACTCACAAAATATAGTTTTATCTTTTTGGTACTTTATTGGCTTTATGGGGGAGTTTCATAGAATAAGTAATTGGTGTATAGACAAAATTTATTGGAATATAAGTGCAGAATGTATATGACCTTTATAATATTATGAAATTCTTAATAAATTTCAAAACAATTATTTATTTTTAGTTAAAAAATATGTTTCATAATTATTTAACTGGTTTAATGAGTAAAATGCTTTTGTTTTGTAAAGTTATATTAGTCCGACTCATGGCTCAGTGGCAACGGGAGCCGCTGGTGAGCATTAGGGCTGAGATTCATTCTTCTGGCGGCATTGTTGCAGACACTGTTTCAAAAACGAGGAGAATCGATGGCAATTGGGATGTTCAGCATCTTGCTTAGTTAGTCGGACTACCTGGTGGAGTTTTTCGGGTTTTCTCCCATAGCATACGAAAATGTGGGGTAGTTCCCCTTAAAATATCCTGGAAGGCATTGTCCTCCTTCTTCAACGACTCGTTGCCAAGCCAGACTTCTACCTATGGGTGCCACCCCATGAGTGCCTCCCTAGACACCCCATGAGTAGACTACTCATGGGATGTTCGTCCGCGCTGCCCGACACTGAAGATTAGTTACAACAACAAGATACGTAGTGTGAAAAACTAAATTATTGAGAGTTTAGAGACCTTGGCGATGTTTTGATAAGGTAGTTGGTAGCGATACCATATGGTTGACCTTTTGGAGAAGATTACCGCAAACTATAAATAAAAACGTTTTTCAGATAGGTAGAAAACATACAGCAGCTGAAATTAAATAATTATTGGTCTCTCGATTGGTCGCCAAATAATTATTGGCCTCCCAACTAGTTGCTCAGTGGCAATGCGTGCAATCTGCTGGTGGCATTGTAGTAAACACAATTTCAAGGACGAGGAGACTCGATGGTGTCTGCTATGTTCAGCATCTTACCTCATGAGTCAAACTATCTGGTGGGAGTTTTCAGACCAGGGGGTTTATCTCATACGATGCATAAATGTGTTGTAGTTCCCCCTAAAAGTCCTCCCTGTAGGCACTGCACTCTTTTTCAGCTACTCGTCAAGTCAGACTTCTACGTACGGATACTGCATCATAACAGAAGCTGCCCCCTACCCTCCTTCTATGAGACCACACTGGGTTTTGGGCTTGATCTAGATTTTGCTGGTAAGAAGCAACAACAAATAATTATTGGAAAAAAATATTTTGAACGGTCCATTCGGAACTATACAAAGCTTTTGAAACTGATTCTGACTGGGCTCTGTGACGCTCTAGTCATTTGAGACCGGGATATAAGGATTAAAGTGGATTCCGAACCATTACAAACATCCATAACACCGCAGGGACTCGAACTTCGAAACCTGTGACAACGTGCGCCAGAGCGCTAAACACTCGGCCATTCTGTCAACAGTCTAGTATGACTGCAGAGGGTTGGACGTAGGGCTGAAAACCCTACGTAAAAAGAAAATATATCTGTCTCGAAATCTACTTGTTGGTAGACGGCGTTGGCCCACCATCGTGCTGTTGCGCCAATGATAACGATGATGAAAATTATATGAATTTAATTGAAATTAAAAAGTCTCACTGGAAAATTAAGTTATGCAGAAATATTAAAATTTTTTTACTTAGTTTCAAATTAATTACTGTAAATTATTTTGAAGTATCATTTTATTTTATTATCTTGTAAGATGCATAAATAGGCTTTGAATAGTGAATTATGATCTTGCAGTTCCGTTAGCTTAATCTATTACGGTAAAGAGTAGGGAAAAACACAATAAAGGTTAACTTTTATTAAATAACAATATTATATTAAATATTAATAATACTATAATAATATTAATTAAATAATAACAATTATACATTATTAAATAACATATTAATTATAGTTTTAAAAATTAATAACAATATTAAAAATTTCCTACCAGAAATATAGTTTACGTTAAGAAATTAAGCAACACGCATCTTAATAGAGATAAAATCATTTATTTTCCAGATTTTTTTTTTTTTTAATACTTTAGGGAAAATTTTAGAGATTTTATAAAAATTGTTAAAGTTGGACTGCCAAATAAATTGAAAAGAATTGCCACTCATATAAAAAGCATAATTATGAAGGAAATAACTGAAATCTACAATTTATTAATCTTTTAAAATTTCATTATACAGCAATTTTTTTTTTATTTTATGTTAAATCCAGACATAGCTACTAAATCAGTATTTGTTAATTCTAAGCTTTATTATGCGGCTATAATTAATTCTTTTAAGTGAAGTAATTGAATCCTTATAAGTAATAACTTAAGTTACGTAATAACATCACATAAGTACGTGAACTCTTGTTGCTAATGATATATATTTTTATTCGACGAAAACCTATTACAGTTGCATATTAAAATACACGAGAGAGTAAAATATGAAGTTTTGCATACAAATGTTATTTGAAACCATTTGAAATACTCATTTTTTATAGAATTATTTATATAATAGCTTTCAGTTTTATGAAAAACGAACTATTAATTTTGTGAAAGCTTTTAAAATGTTGGAAATTTAAAAAAGAAAGTAATTTTAAGACAGAACATTTTGTAAAATTTCTTGCGAACATCTTGCAAAATTTAAAATATTTCTTCGGAAATATTTCAATTTACAATATCTTTCTGATATAGCTAGTAAAATTTTGATAGAGAAATAAAATATAGCTTACAAATTTTTTAAGGGACTGAATAAATGTAAGCACTCGTTTGAAATTTATATAAATAACTGCATTTCATTCCATTTATTAATAGTTTGGGGAGCTTAAACAACAGCAAAAAAAAATATGTCTAGACAACTTCAGCAATGTTTGAATTTAATTTTTCAGTCGTGAAATTGTACTGCAAATGAATGTAATATAAAGACAATTTTTTAAAAATATAATATGATGAAATTAATAATTAGTTTAATGCTTTTAATTACTTAATTTTTATTGCTAAATATTCTCTCATTAATGAATCTATTTATTTCGACAGAAAAATTAAAATGGTTTTTCGTTTTATTTACTTGTTCATAATGTATAAATAAAAAATTATTTCAATATATAATTTTAATTAAATTAAATTCCATTAAAATTATAATTAGATGCACACAAAAAACATTTTAAATAATAAAATTTTCTATCCAAGTCTTGATTTTTAAAAGTTTGGCAATACAAAAATGCACACTGTAAACGTCTCATTCAAAACTTATTTAGATTACGACAACATTTTTAATTATATGACTTTAATTTTCAACAATTTTTACTGATTAAGCGTACATTGGATAAAAAAAAATACATGTGAAATTAAAATTTTAATTTTATCATTTAATAAATAATAAAATTCAATAAAAACGATAATAAAGACTGTAACCCTGCTTCCTCCTACACACTGGCAAAAGCACTAGAAATGGTCAGTTGGCCTACAGATTATCACCCAGAGAGGAAGTATATTTCGCGCAATCCTGCGCGTAGGCGAATTTCGGTTTTTCGGCGCAGAGCTGGAATCCTTTCATTAAGCATCTATCTTTTTATTTTAGTTAAACATTCTATGTTATCTAATTGTAGGTGTTTGTTCCTGTGTAAATAAAACTATCAGTTCTCAATCCTGTGCCTCAAGTATCTCCAACCATTTACAATCCGGCGTCTAACGTAGGGTCCGCCATCACCTGCACGCTACAAGACGACATGAATACATGACTTCTTTTCTAGAATGAAAGCGTTTTAAATTATCTTTTTATTGATAAGTCTGTTGTTAGTAGTTTAGTCACTTGATATGTAACAGACTTATCAATATCTAATAGGTAGATATTGATAAGTCCGATACATATCAAGTGACTAAAAAGAAATATTTAAAATTCCTTTAAGAAATGGTTAATAAAAATCTATAACCACGACTTCCTACTTAATATAAGTATTGTTTTTCTACGTAGTCGCGTTATTGTTCAGGCATACGTCAGAACAAAGGGAGTATAGAGGTGTAACAGATTTAGAGTTTAGAGTTGGGCTTACACTGCAATAAGGGGGTTAAAGTTGCATTATACCCACAGCCGTCATTACAGTTTTGAATTAACACTTCCTGAGAAGGAGGGTTTTTTCCATTTCATCTGAAGAGTTCCCATCCTTTTTCTTCTTTTAGAACCCAACGAAAGGACTGTCCAGTGTATGGATTTATCTCGCCTTGTCATACACATAAAGTGGTAATAAAATGAAGCCCGTATAGGGGTTGCTAATTTGAAGTGGCCATGTATATTTCAGTAACCAGTTTCGTTATTCTCCAATTTATTTATATGCCACATGTCGCTTTGCATAGTTGCGTTGTACAGTATTGCTATCCTGAGAAAATTACCCCACATTTATGCGTCGCAAACAAGAAAAAAAATCTGCATTATAGAAATGTATTTCAACCAAAGTGTGCATTCGACAGGCAGCCGAACAGTCGATGAAAGACTTTTATGCATAGGAACATTCTCTTTTATGCATAAACATCAGCATTCGCCTTCACATATCTAATTAAAACCTTTTAGAGTAGTTTGGAAGTAGAACACCACAACCGCCAAACCAACACAACCCTTTTTATAAATAATTAGGAATTCGCCCTCCGCTCCTTGTCACGGGCAGTTCACTGACCAGTGAGAGGACATTGTTTTATTGGATAATTTCTCCGCATTTATATGTCGCATAGAAGAAACAACCCTCAAATGTACGTCAACCAAAATGTACATACGGAAGACTTTTATGTATGTTGTTAAATATACCATCAAGTCTCCTTGTTTATGAAAGTAATGAGTGCCGCACACCTCAGTGGAGACTAAAATGAACCCTTCTGTATTAGCTAATATAGTATTGTGGGACAGTTTTGTCTGGAAAAATTATACTTTTTATGGTAATTTCTCCGTATTTTTATATCGTGTGAGAAAAAATCAATAATGTTACCAGACAGCATCGCTGTCAATGCGAAGTGATTACAGCACGCTTTCCCCATCGACATTTAGTTCTTTCATTTTTCAAAGTAGTTACTGTAACTAACGCCACCAGCGAAATGTGTCTGAGCTATTCTGAATAATAGCTGCGCATAGATAAATATTAAAATTAAAAAAAAACAGGTAAAATTTTTAAATGTATTTAATAATTCATGAATGAAATGAATTTAAATTTTGAGAAATTCTAAAATTCTGCAAGCGGCTTCAATAAGATAAAATATGAGAAAAATTTCTCATATTTGTCTTACATTGTTGAAATACGTGTCATAAGAAAGCTGCTTGCGTTAATATAAGCGGGAATATGTTCTCTTTGGACAAGTATAATCAATATCTTTCAAGAGGAATTTTACGGGAAATTGTCTCTTGATTTTTTATGTTGCCTTGGAGTATCTTGTATTGTTTGGTGGGTGGTCCGAGAAATTTTGTTAAACATTAAAAAAAAAATAATAATTGTGACAATTTTTAATTACAAATAATTTTATTTAAAAGAAAGCACTACTATTGATGCGCATGAGCGATATTCTCTCACCTGAGATCTGGATCGGAGGCCAGTTTAAGGTAGACAGTCTGGTATGGCATGCCCAAAAGACGGTCAATGATGTGCACCATTCCGTCTACGGCCCCGATATCCGCCTGGACAGCTGCAGCCTTTACTCCCACACCGTCCACAGTAAGAGCTAGAAATACAACACAACAAAGAAACTATATTAAGGATAAGTTGTCATATATGCTCATATTAGATGACAAACAATCATTGATTCCGAAATATATTTTTTTCTAATGCAGCTGGCAAGCACTTAGACAGTTTGGTCTTGGATGCCTTAAGGCAAGTGCTGCACAGATGTTACTCACTTGTCACTACCCAGGAGGTGCGTGTAGCTTGAAGACAAGCTACGGACGCGGAGCAACAATGCCCCCCGCAACGCTCTACGATCCCTAATGACTCCATGGCAATTCGAACCCGAAACCGAAGCTTGTTTGCGATGATTAGTTACATTTTTCCTTTTTTGTATTTTTGATTTTGAACAAAATAATCAAGTGCTTTTTGCGATGTACAGGTATTTATTTTCTAAAATGATTCATGAATTCGCGAAATACCTTTACAATACATCATAATCTGTGCAGGGCAAGAATCCTCGTTCTGAATGCATAAAAATTGTCCAAACCACACCTTTTCGACGCATACGTTTCGAGAAAATACAAAAGAAAAAGTATGTTGTCCCATCTTGTGAATGAATAATGAGCTATAATAAAAATACAAACAGCGATAATAGATAGTGTAAGATAGAGTTTTTACTTAAAACGATGCTCAAAATGGCCACCGTGCGTAACGAAGATTGCTTACGCTCACAGTACTTTTTGCTTGACTACAACCAACAACCTTTCCCTACCAACAATACAGTGACCATAAAAGTGAAGGCAACCAGTAGATGATCAACACAATTTCATTGCATACAAATTGAAATTCGATATATCACTACCTTCAGATGTGTCCATAGAAAAAAAACAAAAGGAATCAGATTTAGAGACCGTGGCAGAAAAAACGAAAGCGATGTTGGGATGATGACGTGATGAATGGGCTAAAGAAACTTCTTCACAACTTGTAATTAATTGCCTATACTGACCGTGGATAAATAACAGATGGCAATATTCAAGAACGAAATTTGCCACCATGCAAAAAGTTTACCGATAGTTTCAAACAAAACGAACCCATAAGCTACTTTTAAATTTCATAACAGACACGCACCTAACATTCCTCTCCTTTTAAACTGCTTCAACAAGCCAAAGAACATGATTTTTATTTCCTTCAATCTTTTTGTTTTCCATCCATTTTGCTGTTTCACATGATTCCAATGAAGCTTACATTCCGTTTACTAGATATGATAACATACTTTTCTTTCACATTTTTCTCGAAAACTATGCATCATACAGGTAAGGTTCTTTGGGAAACTTTTATGCAATTTGAGTGAGAATTCTCGCGAAAGCAGTGTATCTGGCATTGACCAAACATCCTTCATAATAAACATAACGGAGAAGTACGAGTAAACACGCGAGTTTTTGTATCGATTTTATTGGAAAGAATTTCTAACCTATGGATTTATAATTCTCATATCTATTATAAACATGGAAACTTTTGTTTCAACTCCCTTTTACAGAATCTAATTTTTGCCAGAATTTGAAGAATTAAATTAGATTTAAATTCATGTTCTTATTTTTAAAAATTAGCAGGCTTTTCATTTAATGAAGTGCATCACTGAATGATTAAATACATAAACTTTTATGAATGATGATAATAAACGGTGTACTATTCCAGAAAATATTTTCACAAATGTGCAACTTTAGAGCTCTATTGAAATGAGTTCTCCTTTAAAAATTTCATTCATTCATGATTCAATAGAATCTTGATCATTAATGTAAAATCATTTCCGGAATAGTGCACCATTCATTATCATCATTCATCAATGCTTTGTTATTGTAATCATTCAATGACACAGTTAATTAAATGAAACACCTATGTAATTTTTGATGATAATGAATAGTATATTATAAAGGAAACAATTTTCATTAAAACGTAACTTTAGAAATTGAGTAAAAATTTCACCATTCGTGATTGTAAACTCAATAAAATATTGTTCATTAATGGAAATTATTTCCAAAATAGATAGTCATTCACTATTATACTTCATCAGTATAATTACTTTGATATTATAATTTTTTATTAGACGAAAAACAAGATTAATTTTTAAAAAAAAAAAAACGCATTCGTATATTTTTACTAATTATGCATATTCATAGCTAATTTCAATTGTAGAGAAACACGTGTTAAAAATAAATGGCTAAGATCTAAGAAATTTCCTTGAATTGATATGAAATATAGAAGATCGACTAATATTTTTCTTTATTTTCAATTCCTTCTATTAACTCACCACTCTCCCTATATATATCATGTTCAAATTTCCAATCGTTAATAAAATACTTTTTTATTCATCCACTCAAGTTCAAATACATTTTTTTTGAACTTGTAGTGGATGACACTGGATGTTGATACAGTTTTTTTTCAAACATTAATTCATTAATTAAATTTAATTAATTAATTTTAGTTTTTTTAATTTAAGTTGCATATATCTACCAATAGAGGGCGACAGATAAACTTAAAAAAAAAAGGAAAAGGAAATTATTTATAAAGGACTTTCTGCAATACAGCAAAAAAAAAAAAAAAAAGTAGGAATTGACTTTAAATTTTTTTTTTTTTTTTTATATTACTTGTTAAAGAGACATTTATGAATAAATAACTCAGTAATAGTAAATGAATCAATGTAGATTTGCTTGAATTATGTAATTTTTCCTGTTGTTTTTTAAAAAGTATTTATTTGAAATGTCTATGTAAGGGAAAACCTTTTGTAAGTATTAAAAGAAAGTTGCAACATAGCTTTAAATTTGAACAGTATTAAAAGAATACAGAAACTATACAAAGTTATATTTTCTTTCTTACTAAAGCACAAAAATATATCTATAAGAATAAAAGTTTAGTTTAAATTTAAGTTGCTTTTACACTGTTATGATAGTAGAAAGAAAAAAACAACTGTAACATAGGTTGCATGGCTCTAAAAGATTTGATGAATTCGAGTTTCAAAACCGAAGAAAACACAAGCAAGAAAAACAGAAAATGTTGAAAAAGTTTTCATGCGAAGGGGCGAAATGTGAGAGATCTGCTTCAAAAATGTCAGTATTGGAAAAAAATCAAATAATAATAGTTCCACTTCTCGCTTGGCGAAGTTACACTTCGTTGGTTCTATTAGAGTTGTGTTTCTTCAAACATACAAACAATTTTTTTTTTTCTTCGAAGGCGAAATTTAATCGCAGAGATAACTTTTCGATAGAAAAGAAAATAATCCTATTTTAATCGCTTGTTCAGTGGAGAGGGACATTTTGTGGAATTGTTCTCACTTTCTTACTTTCTCGAAACCTGCTGGTAGAATTAAGAGTGCTATCGCTGGTTTTTGTTTTCTCCCAATTTGAAGTATACTTTCTGAATCAAGTACGAATTTTGCATTTGAAAAAAAAAAGTTCATTTTATGCTGTAATGATCCTATTTATAGAAAGAAAGGATATATTACTACTAAGAATAAAAATATTGTGACTTTCTGGACAATAAATTGTTTAATAGCTTCTAATTTGAAACATACTTTCTGAATCAAGTACGAATTTTACATTGGACAAACTCTAAATTTCTGCTGTATTGATTTCATTTATAGAAAGGAAGGACATATTACTACTAAGAATAAAAATGTAAATTTGGATTACTTATAAATATTCATTTACACTGTTTTTATCTGAAATAGATTTTAATAGCTTCCAATTTGAAGTATACTTTCTGAATCAAGTAGGAATTTTGCATTGGGAAACAGTTGATTTTCTGCTGTATTGATCTTATTTATAGAAAGAAAGGATATATTACTATTAAGAATAAAAATGTACAATGTAAATTAAAATAGTGTAAATGAATATTTTTAAGTAATCTAAAATAGATTCAATTCCATTGTGATTTTGTGGACAATAAATTGTCTGATAGCTTCCGATTTCAAGCATACTTTTTCCAATTTGAAGTCTGCTTTCTGAATCATGTACGAATTTTGCATTGGATAAAAAGCTGATTTTCTGCTGTATTGATCCTATTTATAGAAATTTAGGATATATTGCTACCAAGAATAAATATATAAAATTTGGATTATTTATAAATACTCATTTACACTGTTTAAATAAAAATAAATTTGATTTCATTCTAATTTTATGGAGAATAACTTGTCTAATAGATTCCAATTTGAAGCATATTTCTTCCAATATGAGGTACACTTTTGAATCAAGTATGAATTTTGCAATGGGAAAAAGCTGATTTTCTGCTGTATTGAATCTATTTATAGGAAGGAAGGATATATTACAGCTAAGAATAAAAATGTACAATTTGGATTACTTAAAAATATTCATTTACTCTGTTTTAATCTAAAATACATTCGATTCCATTGTAATTTTCTGGACAATAATAGCTTCCAATTTTGAGTGTAATTTTTGAATCTAGTATGAATTCTGCATTGGAAAAACGCTCATTTTCTGCTGTATTGATCCTATTTATAGGAAGGTAAGACATACTAATACAGAGAATAAAAAATATTCATTTACACTGTTTTAATCTGAAGTAGATTCTATTCCATTGTGATTTCTGGACAATAAATTGTCTAATAAATTCCAATTTGAAGTACACTTTCTGAATCAAGTACGAATTCTGCATTGGATAAAAAGCTAATTTTCTGCTGTATTGATCCTATTTATAGAAAGGAAGGACATATTACTACTAAGAAAAATTTTTGATTGCTTAAAAATATTCATTTACACTGTTTTAATGTAAAACAGATACGATTCCATTCTGAAATTTGTAGATAATAAATTGTCTAATTAGCTTCCAATTAGAAGCATACTTCTTCCAATTTGAAGTATACTTTCTGAATCAAGTACGAATTTTGTATGGAAAAACTGATTTTCTGCTGTATTGATCCTTTTTATAGAAAGGAAGTATATATTACTATATATTACTACTAAAAATAAAAATGTAAAATTTGGATTACTTAAAAATATTCATTTACACTGTTTTAATCTAAAATAGATTCGATTCCATTCTGATTTTCTGACAATAAATTATCTAATAGCTGCAAAGAAAAGAACATAATTTTTTAGTAAAACAACTTGTAAACTGATAAAACAAAAGATTAACAACTCTTACAATATACGATCTATCATCAAAATTGCTTGTAATACGGTTCTGTATAATAAACGCCGAAATTTATTGTATTTTCCCAATGAATTCGTTAGATTACTTTTGATTTTACAGTATGGAAAGAATATTACTTTATATCAATGGTATCCCAAACTTATTTGTCCCACCATGCCCTTTTGAAAAAAAAAAATACTCACTATTTATTGCTATTATTTCATGAATTCAAATGGGATAGAAATAAATATTTTTTAACTGCACTTATTATAAATAATGATAGTCACAACTATACAATTTGTTTTTGGCTCATTGAGTAATGAAACAAATAGTTATAAATAAAAACAAGTAGATATGTGTTAGATAGATTATAAATAGTAGATTATTACATATAAATACATAAGTAAAAGGGTATAAATACTTTTGTTTTTCTCATCTCCCAAAATTCGGAAGTAGAGGCTATTCCTATTATCTGCCGATAGAAAATCCTTGTACCTTCCGTACAAAAACATCGTCAGTGGATATGCTCTTCATCACCAAATGAAGTTTAAGTAGCTATTGTGAAAAAAATATAATTAATAAAATAACGAAGAATAAATTTTAACGTTCTTTATAACACTGAATATACGTATATTTAGTATATATGTATATTATTTAGCATATATGTATATTTAGTTATTTTTTAAATTAAAATTACTCTACAACAAAAAAAATATCGATAAGCTATTTATAACACATATTATCAGTACTGAAAAGCAAAGAATTCGACATATGTCATTTTCATAATTTCCCATAATCACACTAAATTGTAGTTCAGGGAATCTGGACTAAAGGTATCCAAAAGTAATAGGTTATACTGAGAGAACCAGACATGATTAGCTTTATATTTCAATTGTATTAAAATGGCAACTCTTTTTTGAAGTTTAATTAAATTCAATGCGAGTATCATTAATAGATCAGCAGATGTCCACATGATAATCGATTTCTTGCCAAGTTATATTAAACGATTTGATGCAGAGATAGGCCTCTAATTATCCAAGTTGTGATTCTTTGCTGGTACGCAGCCACTATGATTAACTACGCCAAACAAAAATACCTAACGGTGTTATGTTCAGAGATCTCGGGGACCCAGCTTGGATACTCCTCTTCCAATCCAGTAAAGGTTCCTACAAAAACGCAGTAATATCTCCATGAAAAATGGCCTCCAGCGAGTTGTCTTATTGAAAGATAGGAATCTACAGAACAGCTATGTTAAAATAAATGCCCCCATCATTGTCAGATACATCTAATAACCTTACAATTTTTATAACGCTTAGAATCTCATTAATACCCGCGGATTCAAGCCATGGATGTTTGTAGTGGTTCGAATCCCCTTTAAACCGTAGGTCCCGGTCTGTTTAGCCTAAAGTGTGCACAAGATGACCGTAGAGCGACAAAACAAACCAAACCTTTATACCAGCTCTAATTAGATAATTGTAATATTCATCCCTAGTTCTCCTTCTGGTCTTCAGATTCCTAATTTGAATCATACTTTATACGGTTCAGATATTAATGGTGAGTTCAGCTCTGCGGTGGTTCTACGAAATTATCTCAAGAACTTTAACGACAGTGCCTATGCGTCAGCTTGGTAAGAACTCGGAACACCTCTCTCCTATCTCCTCCTGTTCTCTCAGAATAAATCATTGCTGGTGGACACCTTTTGAGGGCACAACTTGTATTTTCATATTGTGTTGTATAGATAAGTTCCTTAAAAAAGATGAAAATTAAAAAAATTTCCAAGATGTTAAACTGCAAAAAGGCGTACAAAAATATGAAGAACTCGTATATTCTGAATGCCCAAAATCTTTCCATTCCAAATTTACTTTTTCAATTTTCCAAAGTCCAAATTCCAAATACTAATATTCTCCACATATTTGTCATTATATAACCACTTACAAAAATATTATTTTTGAATTCATTTATTTATTTATTTTTGTAATTTTCAATGAATTGCCATGGTTATAAAATGAAAAAATTAATCATTGAATTTTTAAAGATGCGGCTGTATAGCTTACCTGAAAGACACAGTTTGCAAGATATTTTATACTTAAAAACAATGACCTTTAATCATTTCTTTAGTGGATTAATAATAGTTATTTTATCTGTATTAATTTCTGAATTTAGTGGTCCTTTATTTAAAAGCAAGTGATTAATAACTCATTTGATTATGTCTTGAGATAACTTCTTTTAACAATTAAAAGGAGTTTTCTAAAAATTTACATTTTAAGTAATTAAAAGAAATCCTCTCTCTCCTTCTTAACATTATATTATGACCTTGTTTTAATGCCTAATGAAATGTTAAGTTAATAATTTAACGTTAACGAGACGAATAATAAAAGTTATACTTTAAACTCCTCAAGGGAGTAATTAAGCCTTTTCAAAAATAAGAATGATTCTGGTTAATGCATTAGATTGCTCTTAAAACCATTATTATAACGATGCAAAAAAAATAATCACCGCTATTAAAGATAGATAATATCAATAAATCAAAATTATGTTTATTTAGAGTTTGGTAATTTGAAATTTAAACAAAAAGAATGGTAGTATTTTGTTGAATTCTGAAAATATCATAAAATCTTATTTTCACATTTATTAACGGTCATTAAGTAATCATTTTTACTATTCATTACAGAATAACTAAAACAAATTTCCTTTAAGATTAAAATGCCAGTATGAATTAGCATAATAATTTGATAGGTGCTTAAAATTAATCTCATTTTAGTGAATGAGGTATATCTTTAACTTTAAAAATAAGTAGTAGTCATATAATGTAGCATTTTTCCCACGGGAAGAGTTATGGCAATTTGTTCCTAGGGAGAGAGGAATGTATATTTTTTTGACAAGTACATAATAACAACAAATCACTCAAATTTGAAATCATATAAGCAGTGTTGTGAGTAGTTATATAAATGCAATTAGCGTGTACTAATGAGAACAACCTGTTACTCAAATCAGATAAGCAAGCAATTTGATAGCAGATATTAAGTGTCAAGTATAATGAGAATCATGAAATTAGCGATTGTTTGTGCGACCTTCACAGGTGGAATATGAACTACACCATGAGTTGTTCTATTGTGATTGGTGATAAACCATGAAGTTTGATGAGACCAGCAAGATGACTTCCTTCCATGATCCAGAAACCTTACATGACCAGGAAGATGCCCCCCACTCTTGACGGATTTTTTTAAAGAAAGGATTTTGGAAAGAAGAGGGTTGTTTCCCTTTTTTCTCTGAAGCGACAGAACAGCCCGGGGTTTCCACCTGTTTCCAAAGTGAGCCCCTTGTGGTTTCGTGTATTACGGCGTGTGATAATTAAGGTCTGCTGCAGACCATGTGTGAGATTTGGCGTAGAATCGAGAACTCTGAAAATATGGGTTCTTGGAGTGCACGATTTAATCGTGCACTTGTGATATTTAATATATTAATTATCATTATTTTTAATTTTATTTATATATTTAATTTTCATATTCTGTATTCATGTATATATATATATATATATTGTAAATAAAAAAGTTTTCCGTTGATTCTGAAAATGACCCTCCTTTTGAGGCTGTTATATGTCTAATATTATTAAATAGAGAGAATAAATTTGTAATATCTCTACTATTTAAACTATTAAGATAGAATATTATTTGTTGCTACTCAGTTCCTTTCTAAAAAAAAATAAATTGTTTCCTATCTAATATACGTTTAGAGGTATTTTACGTAAAAAATATATAATGATTTTTATCCTAACATTCTGTATTCAATTAAAGATATTATTTTTAGCTAAATACACTTAAAAGTTCGTGCTAAATAAATGCTTATGTTAAAAGTATGAATTAGTGACAATTTTAATTTTTGATTTCTAAATTTGTTTCAATTGCATATTCTTTAAATAATTAATTAGAGAAAAATACCCTCAAATCATGGTATAGTGAAAAAAAAAAAGTTCTTATTTATACTTATAAAAGAGGCCTATCAAATCTTATATTTTCATAAACTGTTTTGACTCATAGCATTTCATATTCCTAAAACGTAAGATATCCCCAAATCCTTTTTATAATGAACAAGAAAGCGTTTATTATAACTATAAAAATGTCTATCAAATTATATATTTTCAAAAATTGTTTTGATTAACAGCATTTTATATTCCTAAAATGTAAAATACATAAAATAACATAGAAACCATTTACTAAAACTGAATTCTAAAACTTATTGACTATTGAATCAAGCTAGTGAAAGATATAAAAGTAAATAATATCAACCGGCTACATCTTTCCGAAGATTTCCAGACTTCGGAAACCAAAAAGAATATCTTGTATTTGACACACACAAAAAAAAAGAAAAAGAACTTATCTCTCATTCATAACGATCCTTAATCTAATCCCAAGTCGAAAACTAATAACCTTTCTCAAGAAAACTCGTTAGAATAAACCCCACATGATGGAACACCCAGTTTACCACCAAGCGTACCGGAACCCATATCGATGCGACATCGATAAATGCGATAACGATTCGATGAAATATGGATACCGCCCAAATACTCTCTTTTCGCTTTTATGCACATAAATTTCCATTTCCAGTAAAGGCCGGGCACGTTGGAACGCTTCGCAATCCAATGACAAACGGCCCCAACAACAAGAAAAACAATTTCTACCCCTTTTAGCACAGATAAATCAATGCAAGTTTCCCCTTCCTTTCGGGAACGAAGGAAGAGAATTTGTTTTTTATTTTGTATTTTTGCGTGTATTTGTTTTCCCCCCCCAGAATAAATTCGATAATCAATCGATGACACTTACGTTGGTAATGGCCGTGATGTTGGTCTTCAGGACATGCACCGCCTCTGCAGGCAACTGACGGATTGCTTCATTAGACGGTGCAAACAGGGTTTTTTCTTGAGAGCTCTTGAAGCAGTTCCTTGAATTCTGGAGCGTACTTCACCAGGTCCAGGAATTCCCTGCAAGGCAGAAAAGACGTGCGACTTAATGACTGGAATTAAGTATCCAGTTGATGGTAGAAGATTATAGAAGGAACTTATCTAATTTTAATACGTGCCTTACATTCTAGGAGATTTTGAAGAGCTTGATTAAAAACTTTTCGATAAAACTTGCAAAATGTCTTAATGGGGAACTTATATCTAAATCAATTTCGTCAGAACGTAAGTTAAAAATGGTGGGAATTCTTCAAAGACAAAATTAATAATCTTGAGCTTGCAAAATGTCTTAATGTGGAACTATATTTAAATCGAATTTGCTCAAATATAACTTAAAAACGGTTGCGTTAAAAATGGCGAGAAATCTTCAAAGACAAAATTAATAATCTGAATAATAAATTTCTTTTTAAAATAACTCTTGTTAAATTTACAAGAACGTTGGGAATTATTTTATCTAGATATTTAATTTTTTTTTATAAGAAGGTTATTGATGAATAACAATTTAAAAAATGATATTTTATGTAAAATATGATAACTATTTATGATGATCTAAAGGATTCTAGTTAACATACGTGAAATATGGACGGAAAGTAAAAGGACAAAAAAAATAATTAAAATTTAAAAAAATATTAAAATTAAATACAATAATTAAAATTTAAAAATATTAATTTTGTTCTTAAGAGTTGGAGTGGTTTCATAAAAGGTCAAAAATTACAATAGAAAATTTAAAAGGATAGGACAATGTCCTTAAAGCTTTAAGGACATTATCCTTAAAAATAATTAAAAATTCAGTAAAATTAAATATTTTTAATTGTTAATAAATATATTTAAGAATTTTTATAATATTTTAAAAAAGATTCTTTTTGAAGAACAAAATCACAAAAAGTTGTTTCTTTTAAAGTTAAACGAATAACAAGATCTTTTGATTGAAAATATTTTTTTAAATTTTTCTGAATATCTACAAACAGTTTTTTCAATCATAATAAGTTCAAACTATTTTAATAAAAGATAAAAAAATATCAATTAAAATTTAAAAATATTAATTTTATTCTTAAGATTTCACTCGGAGTGATTTTATAACAATTTAATAAAACTTTTGATCATATGAAAAATGTTTACATTGATGAAAGATTTTAATTAAAAGAATAACTGAAATCATTAATAAATTCATTATTTAACTTTGAAAATAGTTTTTTAAATTCAAAAGCTTTGATCAAAAAGCACCATGTTATTATCATAATATTTCAAGATTTTACCATGTTATTACCATGGAATTTCAAGATCATATAGTGATTGTATTTAAAATTGATAACTTGGTTTAAAATTTTTTATTGAAGTTGAATAACAATTATATATGAAGAATTTATTGAAATTAAGAATTCCTTTTATGATACATATCAGAATATTATGGCAGCCGTCTGAAACCTTTGAATGAAAATATTTCATCAACACCTAAACATTAAAATCTTTCACTCCCTATTATATGGCTATTAAATTATAAAGGCTATTATAAAAAAGAAATTCATTAGGAAAAAATATTCTTTTGAATTTTTATTCATTTTAAATCTTGATTATCCACATTTTCCTTCAGAAACAGACCTTCTTTAAAAATGAATAAGCAACCCAATAATGATACTTGAAAGCAAACTTTTTACCACACTCAAATCATGTATCAATTTTTTAATCTATTGTATTATAGGCTTATAACTGAACACTTTTTAATGTTATTAAATAAATTATTTTGTTATTGAGAAAAAAAAAAACTAGGTTAAAAATAGTCATCGTTTTTTTTTAAGTTAACAATTTGCATTCAGTAACTTGATTGCATAAAATAGAATTCCAGTAGATGCCATCCCATGTAGATATCGTTGGTAATGAAAAAGCAGACACATTGGCAAATAGTTATTAATTGAACGGAGTAATTTCCTTAGATTCCCTTAAAAGTATACTAGAAAATATTATTTCGGCATACAACACATAACCTTCAGTTACACCAAGAGATAAACTCTGGGAGAAAATCAAGGATGATTGGAAAGAGTTCAGTAGCAGGACACATAAAAAGGTAGTGGCTAACTTCAGACAAGTAACAGGACAAGATTGTTGTTCTCTGTCTGAAGTTAGCTTATTAGTTAGTTAATTAAGGTTGGCCGAACACCTAAGCAGAATAGGCATATTGACTAATAGCCTATGTCTATCTGTAAAACAGACTCTTTGAATAAGCAGCACTTACTCGTCTGTCCGGGCCTTGACCCTACGTTACTACAACATAGAGGAAACGTTTGCCTGTTGTATTGTATGACCAGGGATCTCATGTCCTAAGCACACGTTTAATTCTTTTAGACTTTTATGTATCTTTAATTTTTGTGGTTTTACTTGTGTAATTCAAAGTTCCACTTTTGCCATATGAAACAACAAATTATGAATAAAAAAAATTACAAGGCCCAATTTATGGAAATTATAACTTAGTTATATTTAATGAACAGCCGCAGTCTTTTTTAAGCAAAAATCTGAAGTTATTAATCATCATAACATTTTTTTTTTTTTTGTTAAAATTATATTTCATGATAATTAAATGTTCTGAAATTCCGAATTGAGTTGTTATATGGCATTGTTATATGGTATTGATATATCCTTATATAATGAGGAATATTTTTATGCACCTGGAAAAAAATAAATGATTTTACTTCCAATGAAATGCCATGGATTTACACTCTCTCTTCTTTTTAAAATTTTTCTTAATCTTTAAAATATCTTTGTTTTCATGTATATCATTCAAGTCTTTTGTTAAAGTAAAAATTTATGAACTTTAAATGACCCTCTTGAGGTTTATTTACGAATGCTGCTATTTGTTATGATTTTAAATAATCTCATCAGTTTCTCGTAAAGATTATTAGAAATTTAAATCACAGAAATTCTCCAAAAATCACAAAAAAAAACCCATTACAACATAGAAGAGATGTTTGCCTGTTGTATTGATAGCCAGGGATCTCATGTCCTAAGCACAAGTTTATTTCTCCTTTTAGACTTTTAGGCTTAATTTTTGGGGTTTTACTTGTAAAATTTTTAAATATTTTTAATGTTTTTAATCAATTCAGATTTACATCAGCTGGAAAATCTGATTAATGGCTAATACAGATCATTCACAAGTAAATCAATTGAAATTGTACTTTTCAAAACAATTGTATTATTTTTCTCCCCAGGTTTTTAAAAATGCATTAGCATGATTTTAAATGCATTATAAGAATTGATACAATTATATACAATGTTAGAAATATTTTTATATACTTGAAAGATAAATGATTTTTTACTTCTATTGAAATGTCATTGAATTACTCTGTCTGGTTTCTTTTAAAATCTTCTCATATATCTCATTCAAGCTTTTGTTAAAGTAAAAATTAATGTACGTTAAGAACCATTCCTGATGTTTATTTGCTAATATGATTTTGAATAATCTCATCTGGGTTTCGTAAGGATTATTAGTAATTTGAATCACAAAAATTCTCCAACAAAATTTACAGACAACATCAGCTGGAAAAACTGAATAGATTAATGGCTACACAGATCACATAAAAAGATACGGTTACTTTATTTTACAAAGATTAAGGCAAATCAATTTAAATTGTAATTTTCAAAACAATTGTATTATTTACCTCCCCATCAGGTTTTAAAAGTGCATTAGCATGATTTTAAACGCATTATAAGAATCCTCCACAACAATACAATCATAGAAAACGCGCTTGAAGAAATTTAAAACCCTAATATGCAAATGCTAATTAGGCTCAGAAAATTAAATCTAACAAGGAAAAATAGTTTACTCTAGGGTATACCCAAAGAACAAAAGAGCCTTCTTCAATTTCTCTCCGAAGCGAAATTACACTATTTTCTCAACCAAATCTTTTCTCATTGGTAGTACGAAAAGCCACTCTTAACGGGTGCCTCGAGGACTTGGAGGAAAATTCTTTCTACTGCCTTCTTAACCATTCCTTATTCGATTTGACAAAAGAGTCAGGCTACTTAATTCGTTTTAAAACTCCGCGCCATTTATACGAACGCATTTATTTGGGGGAAATAATTAACCATTTAAGAAAGGGGGTCTCCCGACTGTTCAAAAGGTTCGAAAAAGCCAGCCTGTGTTTTCTGCAGAAGTGAGCACTGGATACGGAGGCAGCGGAAAGACGAATCGTTTGTTCGTCTGAGCGTGAACTTTTATTCAGATCTGCAAATGGGGTAACGGAGTTAAGATGGTACTCGAGGAAAAAGATTCATTTGCTGACGACGATGAATATGTTCTGCCGAATGTCTTTTCACCCTTTTCCAGAAGAATGTCTTTGTCAGCGATTATGCAAGAATTCTTTTCGCCTTCGCTCTCTCGGAATTAATATCTTTTGTTCTTCTGATTACTAGGGGCCGACTGCGAACACATTCTGTCAGGAGTTATGACAAGGAAGGGGGAATATCGTTTGTGTTCTGGTGTCATTTTGTCAGAATCTTTACAAGAAAGGGGTGAATGGGTGAATCATAAATTGCGGCATTTGAATATTAATGCTCTTGAAATGGTTCAAATGGCTGTTGGGCTTTGCATATAATTGTGATTTGAATGGCACGTGTGAAGTTTTACGATTTGCATTTTTAAGCCACAATGGGATGGGAAAGTAGTGATTTATTTTTTAAAGTACTAAATATTTTTATTTAATGAAATAATTAAGTTAATAAAAACATTTATAGTTTTCTGTATTGATTTTCTATAGTATAATATTGATTTGTGAATATTATTGATTGATTAAATTAAAATAACAGTTGTATAGAATTCCAGTGGATGTCATCCCATGTTGATATTGATGGTAATGAAAAGCGGACCAAATGGTAATGATGGATACAGAGTTATTTGTTGAACGGAGTCCTATTCCCTTAGATTCCTCCTAGCCTCCTCTGAATAGATTAATGACGATACAGATCTTACAGGAAGATAAGGTCACTTTATTTTACAAAGCTTAAGACAAATCAATTTAAATTGTAGTTTCCAACATAATTGTATTATTTCCCAGGTTTTAAAAAATGCATTAGCATGATTTTAAACGCATTATAAGAATCCTCCGCACAATGCAATCTTAGAAAACGCGCTTGAAGAAATTTAAAACTCTAATATGCAAATGCTCATTAGGCTCAGAAAATTAAATCTAACAAGGAAAAATAGTTTACTCTAGGGTATACCCAAAGAACAAAAGAGCCTTCTTCAATTTCACTCCGAAACGAAATTACACTATTTTCTCAACCAAATCTTTTTCTCATCGGGTACGAAAAGCCACTCTTAACGGGTGCCTCGAGGACTTGGAGGAAAAAAATTTTTTCTCCTGACTTCCTAACCATTTCTTATTCGATTTGACAGAGAGTCAGGCTACTTAATTCGTTTTAAAACTCCGCGCCATTTATACGAACGCATTTATTTGGGGGAAATAATTAACCATTTAAGAAAGGTGTCTCCCGACTGTACAAAAGGTTCGAAAAGTCAGCCTGTGTTTTCTGCAGAAGTGCACACTGGATACGAAGGCAGCGGAAAGACGAATCGTTTGTTCGTCTGAGCGTGAACCTTTATTCAGATCTGCAAATGGGGTAATGGATTTGAGATGGTACACGAGGAGGAAAGATTCATATGCTGACGACGACGATGAATATGTTCTGCCGAATGCCTTTTCCACAATGTCTTTGTCGGCGATTACGCAAGAATTCTTTTCGTCTTCGCTCTTTCGGAATTAATATCTGTTGTTCTTCTGATTACTGGGACCGACTGCGAACACATTCTGTCAGAAGTTATGACAAGGACAGGGGAATATCGTTTGCGTTCCGATGTCATTTGTCAGAATCTTTACAAGAAAGGGGTGAATGGTGGAATCATAAATTACGCCATTTGAATATTAATGCTCTTGAAATGGTACAAAAGGCTGTTGGGCTTTGCATTTAATTGTGATTTGAATGGTAGTGTGAAGATTCACGATTTACATTTTTAAGCCACAATGTGATGGGAAGTACTAAAGATTTCTATTTGATTATGTAATGAAGTTACTGAAAACATTTATATTTTCTGTATTCTAATATTGATTTTTTAAATATAAGTTTAATTATTAGAACACTATAATATTTTATTTACAGATATGGAGATTTTTACTCATTAAATTAAATACTGTTCAGTGATTTTTTTTATGTTCCTTAAGGCTTTTAGGTTTAAAATGTTCGTAATACAGTATATGTGCTATAGTGACATATACCTATAGATATATAGTTACATCCTATATAGTAGCGATATTTGAAGCCAACTTAGTGACTAAATCTTTATTGCTACTGGATAGTAAAAGTTTTGAATAATCTCATCAGTTTTTCGTAAGGATTATTAGGAATTTGAATCACTAAAATTCCCTCCAACAAAATTTACAGACAACATCAGCGGGAAAAATCTGAATAGATTAATATGCAGATCATACAAAAGATACGGTTACTTTATTTTAGAAAAACTGAAGGTGAATCAATTTAAATTGTAGTTTTCAAAATAATTGTATTATTTGCCTCCCCAAGTTTTAAAAATGCATTAACATGATTTTAAATGCATTATAAGAACTGATAATTATTATACAATGTGAGAAATAGTTTTATATACTTCAAAGATAAATGATTTTTTACTTCCATTGAAATGCCATTGAATTACTCTGTCTGGTTTCTTTTAAAATCTTCTCATATATCTCATTCAAGCTTTTGTTAAAGTAAAAATTAATGTACTTTAAGAACCATTCCTGATGTTTATTTGCTAATATGATTTTGAATAATCTCATCTGGGTTTCGTAAGGATTATTAGAAATTTGAATCACAAAAATTCTCCAACAAAATTTACAGACAACATCAGCTGGAAAATCTTAATAGATTAATGACTATACAGATCATACAAAAGATACGGTTACTTTATTTTACAAAAGCTTAAGGCAAATCAATTTAAATTATAGTTTTCAAAATAATTGTTTTATTTGCCTCCCCAGGTTTTAAAAAATGCATTAGCATGATTTTAAACGCATTCTAAGAATCCTCTACAATACAATCTTAGAAAACGCGCTTGAAGAAATTTGAAACTCTAATATGCAAATGCTCATTAGGCTCAGAAAAATTAAATCTAACAAGGAAAAAAAATAGTTTACTCTGGGGCACCCAAAGAACAAAAGAGACTTCTTGAATTTCTCTCCGAAACGAAATTACACTATTTTCTCAACCAAATCTTTTCTCATTGGTAGTCTCTTAACGGGTGCCTTGAGGACTTGAAGGAAAAATTCTTTCTCCCGCCTTCCTAACCATACCTTATTCGATTTGACAGAGAGTCAGGCTACTTAATTCGTTTTAAAACTTCTGCGCCATTTATACGAACGCATTCATTTGAGGGAAATAATTAACCATTTAAGAAAGGATTTCTCCCGACTGTTCAAAAGGTTCGAAAAAGCCAGCCTGCGTTTTCTGCAGAAGTGCACACTGGATACGGTGGCAGCGGAAAGACGAATCGTTTGTTCGTCTGAGCGTGAACCTTTATTCAGATCTGCAAATGGGGTAACGGAGTTAAGATGGTACTCGAGGAAAAGATTCATTTGCTGACGACGACGATGAATATGTTTCTGCTGAATGCCTTTTCGCCCTTTTCCAGAATGTCTTTGTCGGCGATTACGCAAGAATTATTTTCGCCTTCGCTCTTTCGGAATTAATATCTTTTGTTCTTCTGATTACAGGGGCCGACTGTGAACACATTCTGTCAGGAGTTATGACAAGGCGAGGGGGAATATCGTTTGTGTTCTGGTGTCATTTTATCAGGATCTTTACAAGAAAGGGGTGAATGTTGGAATCATAAATTACTACATTTGAATATTAATGCTTTTGAAATGGTACAATAGGCTTTTGGGATCTGAATTTAATTGTGATTTGAATGGCACGTGTGAAGATTTACATTTTTAAGCCACATTGTGATGGGAAAGTACTAATTTATTTTTAATGTACTTAAGATTTATATGTAATTAAGTAATGAATTACTGAAAACGTTTACATTTTTTCTGTATTGATTTTCTATATTCTAATATTAATTTCTTAAATATTCTTTTAATTATTAAAAACTATAATATTTGATTTAAAAATGTGTAGATTTTTAGTCATTAAAATACTGTTTATGTGTTATGTTATGTGAGTCTTTTAGGTTTAAAATGTTCGTAAAAATTCTGCTACTTGCAATATAGTATATTTGCTATATTGATATATATTTTATATGTAGGGTACTATAGGGTACCCAAAGAACAAAAAGAGACTTCTTCAATTTCTCTCCTAAACGAAAATACACTATTTTCTCAACCAAATATTTTCTCGTTGGTAGTATGAAAAGCCACTCTTAACGGGTGCCTTGAGGACTTGGAGGAAAAATTCTTTCACCTGACTTCCTAACCATTCCTTATTCGATTTGACAGAGAGTCAGGCTACTTAATTCGTTTTAAAACTCTGCGCTATTTATACGAACGCATTTATTTGAGGGAAATAATTAACCATTTAAAACTGTTCAAAAGGTTCGAAAAGCCAGCCCGTGTTTTCTGCAGAAGTGCACACTGGATGCGAAGGCAGAGGAAAGACGAATCGTTTGTTCGTCTGAGCGTGAACCTTTATTCAGATCTACAAATGGGGTAACTGATTTAAGATGGTACTCGAGGAAAGATTCATTTGCTGACGACGATGAATATGTCCTGCTGAATGCCTTTTCACCCTTTTCCAGAATGTCTTTGTCGGCGATTACGCAAGAATTCTTTTCGCCTTCGCTCTCTCGGAATTATCTTTTGTTCTTCTTGATTACTGGGACACGACTGCGAACAAATTCTGTCAGAAGTTATGACAAGGAAGGGGGAGGGGGAATGTCGTTTGTGTTCTGGTGTCATTTTGCCAGAATCTTTACAAGAACGGGGTTAACGCTGGAATCATAAATTACGGCATTTGAATATTAATGCTCTTGAAATGGTACAAAAGGCTGTTGGGCTTTGAATTTTATTGTGATTTGAATGGCTGGTGTGAAGATTTACATTTTTAAGCCACAATGGGATGGGAAAGTACCAATTTATTTTTAAAGAATTAAAGATTTCAATTTGATTTTAATATTGTTAATATATATTCTAATATTGATTTTTTTAACTCTACTTGTAATTATTAGAATACTATAATATTTGATTGAAAAAATATGTAGATTTTTACTCATTAAATTAAACAATGTTTAGTACAATTTATTTTATGTTGTGTAAGGCGTGTAGGTTTAAAATGTTCGTAAACAATTTTGCTACTTGCAATGAAGTTATATACACATTACACTATATTTGCTATATTGACATATAGCTATATTGATACTTATTTGATTTATAGCTACTTGCTATACAGTAGCAATATTTGAAGCCAAATTAGAGACTAAATCATTATTGCTACTGAATAGTAAAAAAATTAAAAAGCACGATTCTACATTATGTATTATACTGGTAAAGTAGAAAATACTGAAATTCTGGTTGGAAACGTTTGTGTCTGATTCAGATATTAACTTAAAATTTTATCAATACAATTTTTACTTAAGTATAATTTACACTAAAGACTTACATTTGCATATAAGTGTAAGTTATTAGTTATTGTGTAAATTTTATTAATTCACTGAAAATCTGAAATATCTTTTTTTTAATAAATATAAAAATTAAGCTTTTATGAAAATGTATTGTTATTTATATTTAACATCATAATACTACTAAAAAACGCAACTCTGTTATTGTATAAAATACAAACCGAAATATTTAATCTAATGCCGGCATAATTTTTATATTGTTTTTATATTTATTAATTCAAAATTTTAATTTCCTTTTTAACAGACAAAGCAACAATGATATGGCGGATATGGTAATTACTAATGGCGATAACTTATTTCAAATCACAATTAAATATATATTCTATTTTTGTCAATATAGGTTTCCTTATATGTATTTTAATTAGCTGTAATTATTGAATGTATTATTAGAGAACTACATTTTTGCAGAAGAATCTATTGTGTATGTAATAGCGCAGTTAAGATTGGTTGATGACAAACATGGGTACAATAGTATGGTGTAGTATAAGCATATATAGACAGAATCTACAGATTTGGTTAAAGATAACTGATCTTCTGCTGACCAGCAAGCAGGTACTGTACTTCTTTCTCAATGTCAATGTTAATCTTCTCCACAGAATAAGTGAATTCAGATTAGTTGTCGAACTTATTTCCTTATAAGAATTTATATTTTAATTAGCCGTAATTATTGAATATTTTATTAAACATTTTGTTTTCCTACCCTAACTATAAGCTGTTCGAAGAGCTACGTTTTTTGCAAAAAGAAGAATCCATCGTGTATGTATCAAGATTGATTGATGTCAAACATAAGCACATTAGTATGGTGTAGTATAAAACATATTTAGATAGAATATGAAGATTTGTCTGAAAATAAATGATCTTCCGTTGTCCATCAGGCAGATATTGTACTTCTTCTCAGTGCCAATGTTAAGCCTCTTTGCACAGAATAAGCTAATTTTAATTAGATGTCGAGACTGAAAAAAAAAATAGAAAAATTACATCAAATATAAATATAATGGACGTACGAGAGCCTGCCATCCTTTTCGTTCTGCAGGAACTTCCACACCGTTATGTCAATGATCATAAGGGGGCTCTCGATGATGCACCACCCCGTTCTTGACGGGGATGTTCGGTTTCAGAATCTTGGCCATCACAACTCCCTTCTTGTGGCGATAGTTGCTGAGGACGGTGTTGCTTTGAGCAAACACTGCAAAGAGGAAAAGGGAATCCTTGATTAATAGAACGCACTTTGAATACCATGAAATAATAGCATATATGACATGGTTTGGTTAGATCACAGAAAATAAAACGTTTTTAGTTTTCATGAATTTATTAAAAAAAAAATAACTGTGTAGAATGAAAGGTTTGAGATTTGAATAATAATATATATATTGGCTAAATAAAATAATCATTCTTATCTAAGAATTGCCAATATTTTTTTTCCAACTTGAGTCTGTAAGTATTTATTTTTAAGAATATAATATTCAGCATTTGGAAAAACAAATTAGAAACTAACAAAGCAAATTTTACATATGTTAGTAGATTATATTTTTATATACCTCATTAACTTTTAAGTCTTAACTAATAGCTGAAGTAAATTTTTTAATATTGGCATCAAATACTAGCGTGAAAGACTAATGGCATTAAAAAATAAGATTTTCATTTATTAAAGAATGAACAATAAAAGTTCAGTTTTTTGACGGAGGTGCCGGAGTTGCATTGCATAGGGTTCAAAGCTTTTGAAAGCCTTATTAATGTCACCACGGCTATTAATAGTTTGTGGGCTAATTTTATAAATGCATATCGCTCACTTTCAAGAAAAGTAACCCAAATAATAAAAAAATCCCGATTTTACGGGTTTGGTTTGTCACTCTACTGTCATTTTTTGCACACTTTAGGATGATTAGATCGGGACCTACAGTTAACGTGGATTACAAACCACTAATAATCATCCACGCCACCGCCTGGCCTCTAGTACCAAAGACCAGACAGTTTTACAGGGGAAAAGGTAATTCTGATATATTATGATTAAAAGCAAACATTATGCAGCATAACTTAAAGGGTATTAATATTTTTGATATTTTATCTGTTAATAAACCAAAACAAAAGTTTTCTGTTTATAATTCAAATATTTCTACGAAATAAAACACAAATTTAAATATATCGATTTTCCTAAAAAAGTCAATGATAACTATTCCGTACTTTTTTACTTCTTATAATATATAAAATCGGATTATGAAAGGAATTATTAATGAATAGAAGACAAGGACGAGGATTTCCAACACTGAAAAGCTCGCGCAGTTTAATTATATATTGAATGTAACACATCAAAGCTGTGTGACTATTCTGGGATTCGACACTCTGCATATAAACAGTTAGTATCCTATTGATTATGCACAGACAATAGTAATACTCAACTCATTAGCAAGTTGGGTGAACAGAGGATTATAATCACATGCATATGTCATCTCTGTGATTAATGTTCTGAATATATGTGTAAAATATATAGATACACAATGCTACAAATACCCGTCAGATGAGGAGGACAAATATACAGATTATATGCTTCCATAGCCGTATTATAATATATATAGGATTACTCAAAATTATTAATACAAACGTTTAAGAGATGTAAATTACATTCAAAAGGAGTCATAGTCGCATGGAAACTTCATCAGAAAGAGTTGTCATTGTTCAAACAAAAACTCTTTCGTGAGCTGATGCTCACGAAAGAGTTTTGTTTTCTCATTCTGACAGTAGCCATCGTAGAAAGAGTCTTTATCGGAATACAATACACTCGGTATTGTTGGCAGATTTACACGTAGTGCATGAATTATCTGAAGGCAGTGGAACATTTTTTCGACAACAGTTTATACACAGGTGTATATCTATCATCGTAGTTTACATATGTTATAGCCTTTTTCCGGCCTCACGGGAAGAGTTTTGACATTTCATTCCCAGGAGAGGAATGTCTGTATTTGACAAGTATATACACTGCGTAAAAAAAAATAGAAGGACACTTGATTTTTTTTTGTAACAATAACCGAAAAATATTTTATTTTTACTAAATTTTTTTTATTAGAAACATATTAACAAATATTTATAAACTCGACGAACTAGCATTGCCCAGATGTTTTCCACTATATAAAGGTCAGGACTTTGACTGGCCATGGTAAAACATCCACATTATTTGTTAGGAACCAATTTTTGACTCAGTCGTGATGTGAATGGAAGCTCCGTCTTGCTGAAACTTCCACTCTTCACCCCCAAGTCTGAGCCATAAGGAAGAAGCTCGGAATTCAGCACTTGAATGTACTCTGTATGTTTTTGCCTACCATTTAGAAAACCAGACTTGTACTTCCTCCGTATCCAACAGCCAACCAAACCATTAAACTCCCTCCTCCCGTTTGTCGTGTTGAATAGTATTCGTCTTCGTTCCCCAGACAATACCAATAGTGCTGATACCGTCTGGACCGTCTAACTTAAATTTCTTTTCATCGAAAAATATCACAGAAGTCCACTCTGTAGTCCAGGACATGTGCTCCTTAGCCCACGCTAAACGGCTATCAATGTGAGCTTGTGTCCCCAGGATGATGTTTCCGTTTTTTTTTTTGACAATGAATTTTAGATCTTTTTAATATAGTTGTAAACTGTTTGTTTCGTCACATGATTAAGTCCTGCTTGATTTCTTGCCTTTGAAACACTTCCTTTGTTCTTCTTAAGCACAAGAACAAGTTTTCTTTCATCATGTGGTGTTTTCGGTCTAAAAGTCTTCTTTTTCTTTCCATTTTTATAAGGATTTCTGATAAAGTTTGAAACTGTATTGGGGCTCACCTGCAACAATAGAGCAATCTCTCTGACATCTTTACTATCATTTTGATATGCGGAAATTTGGCCTTTTTGAAAATAGTTCAAAGGTATTCCTTTAGGCATTTCTGAGAACGGAGAAACAGCGTAACTTTTAAACAAATTAGATTTTTGACAGAAAAGGATAAAACAAAGTACAAAATCACTATTTAACTAAAGAACAACTCACTAAATTAAATACATTAGCAAGTGTCCTTCTACTTTTTTTTTTACGCATCGGAAATTATATATACTAATTTTTTATTATTAATATCAGTGGTAGATGTTTAATTTTTGCCTAAAATGAAAAAAAGGTTCATTAAACTCAATCTGCATAAATATCTGGTAGTTGGGGAGAAAATAAGAGATATTAATTGGCAAAAAAAACACTGTCCTTCTATTTTTTACGCAGTGTAAATAACAACCCATCACTCAAATTTAACAGCATATAAACAGCGTCGGCGGTAGTTATATTACATGCAGTTAGTGTTTTGTTCTAATGAGAACAATTAATGTCACACTCAAATCTAATAGCAGATATTCAGTATCATGTGTAATGAGGAAATATCGAATGTCTGTGAATGGTCAGAAACAATTACAGATTGAATATAGACTACACTATGAGTTGTTCCATCGCGATGGGTGATAGACCACGAGTTGAGAAATGTCTACTCCAATGAGAAGTGAGAGAAGCTGACCCCCTCCTCTTGACAGATTGTCTTAAAGGAGGTTTCGGTGAAGAACAGGAAGAACCTTTGCGACGAGTCGAGCAGAAGTGTTGTTTTTCTTTTTTTTTCTCTGAAGTGATTGAACAGGCCGGTATTTCCGCCAGTTTTTTTAAAGTGAATCCATTGTGGGTTAACTTGTCCCGCCGTGTGATAATTAAGGTCTGCCGCATACCAGGTAATTAGATCCGGTGTAGATTCGAGAACTTTGAAAATCACCGACCTTGAAATCGAATGAACTGTACTTGTGATTTAATCATGCACTTGTGATAAAATTTTCTTTTTAACTTTTTGTGTAACCCAGTGTACATTATTTGTATATATATATACATACACTAGTGCTTGTAAATAACAGTTAAAGTGTTCCCATGAACCTGAAAGTGGCCTTCTTCTTGAAACCATTATAGGTCTAATATAGGTCGAAAAACGCTACAATATTCACACAATTTGTAAATATGATAATTAATAATAGCAGGTACAGCGTGGGCAGGCTATTATAAATATAAACTCCCGTTATGGAGAAAAAAAATTATTGAATTTGACGGATAATAAATTTGCTACCTAGCAAAAAAATGCCGTTGCCTCTACTTTATGAATCCCGTATTGAAAAATATAAAGCATTTTATCATTTTCAATCTCTTTTTTTATCGTCAAAGAGTCTATTTATTATGCTCTGAAGATTTATCCTCTACATGCAGCTTTTATGAAATGGTTTTTAAAGTTTGTACAAAGAAGATCAATGACAAGAATTTCTTGGTTTATATTTTTGTTCACGGTCGAAGCCGGATTAACTCCTGAAAGCGCATTCAGTCAATGAGTATAAGGTGGGTATCGTGGATGACTGTTTAGTCTGCTCGTGCTGGCTATTATTACGAATGGATTTCAACATAATATTTTCAATAAAGATCAGATACATTGCGGAGCATCACCACATTCCAACAAGCACTTTGAGGCACAAAATGTTGGTTTAACATAACGGAGCTTTTAACCCATTTCGGAGGGTGTGTTATGGATCATAGAAACAAATTTTTGGTATCAATGTATTAGATGAGATGCATCCGTTGCAAGATTGCTACACTCATCTGATTTGTTGAGCCTCGTTTTTTCTATGGAAGATCCTAAAAGTTATGATGTCCAAATTGCCTGTTGACTCGGATTTCATGGCAAACTGCATCAGAGAAGCTGTTAACATTGTTAACTTCAGTATGTTTGACTGAGTCAGACAATCAACGTTTGTTGGAGTCAGAAATGGATCCTTCAAACATCTCTTGTGACATAATGAAATGTATCCATCTAATATTTTATCTAACAGACAAAGTACTAGATGGATACGTAGTTTTAAACCCACCTTATAAGGCTTTTATAACTATCCGGTAACATTTCCGATTATGGATAGTATTAAATTAAACTCAATAAACATGTTCTATTAATTATTGTCTACTTCTTGTGTGTCTTAAGCGTATATCACACAAGCTTATTTTGTTCTTTAACAGGAAGAAAGCCAACATTAACAATTACACAACAAGAATACGATGTGAATGACATTTGGTGAACTTTTTTGCTCTTGAGTTCATTAATTCCCTTGAAATCTGCGATTAAATGCTTCAAGAAACTGATCTGGGTGCATAAATGTTGGATGTACGAGCAGTGATAAAACTCAATATTTCAGTGACAATGATGGTTGAAGGTAATAAAGCAAACCCACCTAATAAGGCTTTTATAACTCTATCCGGTAAAGTTTCCGATTATGGATAGCTGCGCAATTATGATTCCTTTTATTTTATTTACCCATCTAAACGTTTGTACAAATAATTTTGGCATCCTTTATGCATACAAAAATTGTTCTTATTCCATGAAAGTGTATTATTTAGATACTCACTTCAGAAATCTTACTTATCTGAAGGCTTTTCGATGAGTGAGTCTTCTCAAAAGTATAAAAAAAATTCAATTATTCAAAAGTCAAATAGTTCATAATAGCTAAACTATTGGAATCATTGCACTTTTTTTAATTAAAATTATTACAGTTGAAGAAACGAAATCTCTTAAAAGAACTATTAACTATAAAATTCTTAAAAATAAATCATTAATTTTATGGAATTCTAAACTTTTATAAAAATTGGATTTCAGCAAAAAAACGTCACCAAAGAGATATTAAAACTGGAATAATAATTAAACAGAATTACAATAATTTAATTAAAATTTAAAAGAGTAAATACTAAATATGATAATTTTACTCGCTACTTTGGATATTCTTCCAGTGGCAAGATAATTAGGCATAAAAGAACGACTACGGAAAATACGACTACGAATTTCCCGTGCATTCGATTCATTTATGATGGTTAGTTCGACTTTGATGTCGTCGCCGTGTAGGCTTCGCTGGGATAACTGTCAAAACTAACCAGCCGAGTGAATAGAATGGTTCTGAGGAACCACGTGACCTCGGATACTTTGAATTTAAAGACAAATAAGTCTATAAAAACAAAAAACATAATTTACAAAATAGAAAACTTATTTCTATAATATACTTTGCTGCTGGCAGCATTTTCAATTCCTTCTATTAGCTCACACTCTCCCTATATATCTCGTTCAAATTTTCAATCGTTCATAAAAATACT